>CM057456.1:1303827500-1303842500 GCA_016271365.2 Neoceratodus forsteri
ATATATATATATATATGTGTGTGTGTATATATATATATATATATATATATATATATATGTATATATATATATGTGTGTGTGTATATATATATGTGTATATATATATATATATATATATATTTATGTATATATATATATATATATATGTGTTATATGTATTTATATATATATATATATATATTTATGTATTTTTATGTAGCAACGGTAGTGCTACCATAGTTAGGTGTGAGGAGCCATTTCTATGTTAAACCCCAGAACCTTTGCACCTTAATAACTTTGGTGAACTGTTTGATGGATTTGCCTGAAATTTGGAATTTAAGATCATGAACCATAGGCCTTGGGATCTGCCAAGTTTCGTACTGGTCGGATATACGGCTGCCTGGAGTTATTAAGGTGTGATCTGTGCACCGCCACGCTTTTCTGGAATTCTGTGGTCGCACTCTACAGGTCGACGGTTTCGGTGGATCGGCCTGAAATCTTCAGGGAACGGCAGCCGGGTCCTCGATGTGCCTTTCAAGATTTCGTGAAAAATATTAAACGTTCAAAAGTTATTCAAAACAGTTTCCATTATAAGTCAATGGGAAAGTTAACAAAAAGTTCAACACTTTCGCAAATGCATTTTACTTTCGCAAATGGGCCTGTTACTTTAAATCAGCCATTTTGTTTTCAGTTGGTGATCAGTAAAATGGTTGGCATTTAAATTTGGGACCCTCTAGCAACCTAATTTTTTTGTATTCACCTAGTCGGGCCCTGAGGATGCTTGCCATGTCTTTATTTGGTAAAACACCCCAGAAATATGTTTTTCAAATTTCTGGAAAAGTACTCAGAAATTACTCGTGCTCACGAAAGTGTCACAAATTTTATGAAAGCTTCAGAAATTACGACAGTAATTTTCTAGTCTGTGGGAAAATGACAGCAATTTTTGGCACTGCACTGCAAAATAACCGCTGGGAGTTTTGGGCTGAAATTTGAGGAACGAGCCAACATCTCACAGATGTGCTTTTCAGTGTTGTATTGAAAAATATTACGGCCGCAGTTATGGCACTCAAAGTTGACGCTTTTTCCCATAGGATAACATTACGGCGCCCGAAGCATTACAGGAATCCTTTGGCACCCTGCTGCAAAATAACGGTTTGGTCTTTTTTCCTGAAATTTGGAGGGACGACAGCCAACAGTACACAGATGTGCCTTTCAGTAGTTTGGTGAAAAAATATCACATGGCGGCAAAGTTACGGCACTCCAAAATTGACGGTTTTTCCCATAGGATAACATTACGGCACCTGACACTTAACAGAAATCATTTGGAGCCCTGCTGCAAAATAACGGTTTGGTCTTTTTTCCTGAAATTTGGAGGAAGACAGCCAACAGCCCACAGATGTGCCTTTAGTAGTTTGGTGAAAAACATTACAGGAGGCAAAGTTATGGCGCTCGAACTTTTCTTTTTTCCCATAGGATAACGTTATGTAAGCAGCTGCGCTTTTCAGGGCCCGTATCTCGGAATGGTGCGAGATAATGGACTTTTCGTCGAAAATTTCTTAGCCCCCTAATGGGGCTAAGATCCAAATTAGCCAGGACAGTTGTAAATAATATGACTTTTAAATTTTTTTCCTTGTCGCGTGTTCCTGAGATATAATGTATTTAGTGTTCCAAGATCTCATTTTCTGCGCCGATACTCATTATTTTGCATACATTATTTGTACTCACTGTCTTTCTCAATGCAGGTTTTGGGGAAAACCAGCCTGTGCGCTTACATTACTGTTACTGTTGCCCTTTCCGCTTGCGGATCCGTACCCGTTTCACTTACCATTGACATCTCGCCACCATGTGCGTATCCTTTGTGCTTTCATTTGCGCTTGCTTTGTTATTTTTGCCATTTCTGTCTACAGTACTGTTTATCTTACTGTTTCACTTTACATCACCATGCCCATTGACATTTCTGTTTGCAGGCACCATGTTACTATAGTGACAAGACATCCGCATGGCAGACCATTCCCATCCTCGCCACCATGTAGCTGCGTTACCCTTTCTGTTCTCATTCGCTTGTGTTACCATGTGCGCCACTGTTGGCATTTCTGTTTGCTTGTTGTCCCTGTTAGTATGCCACAAGACATCATGTGGTGGGCAGGGGCCCCGCCGCTGCATTACATTCACTATTTCTTGTTATCATTCTCAAAAGAAGGGAAATTAGAGGCAAAAACTGTTTAATGCATTAGTTAGGGTTGTTCCCAGCGACAAAAAGTGAGAATTCGCTGTTGGGGTTGAAAACCCCCACCCCACCCCCCAACCGGCATTGGGGTGTGCATTGGGATCGTGGGTCCTAACTCTCACCCCATTCTCCTATACTTCTGCTGCTTTATACATGTCATGGGGTGAGAGTTAGGGCTGATCCCAATGCACACCCCAATGCCACCACGCATGGTCATCCTTTGCGTTTTCATTTGCGCTTATGCTTTCGTTACTTTTTTGCCATTTGTGTGTACTGTGACTGTTTCTCTTTCTGTTTCACTTTATGCTACTATGCCCATTGACATTTCCATTTACAGGCACCATGTTACTATGTGACAAGACATCACGTGGCACACCGTTCCGTCCTCACGTGACCGCAGTGTCATCTTTCTGTTCTGATTCGGCGTTGTGTTACCATGTGTGCCACTGTTAGCATTTCTGTTTGCATTGCTGCTCCTGTTACTATGCCACAAGACATCATGTGGTGGGAGTGCAGGGCCCTTTGGGCCCCACGCTCCCGCCACCGCATTACATTCACTATTTCTCATTATCATTCTCAAAAAGAAGGGAAATTAGAGGCAAAAAACTCCGTTTAATGCATTAGTTAGGGTTGCTCCACAGCGACAGAAGTGAGGAAATTCGCTGTTAGGGTTGAAAACCCTAACTCCGACTTCACCCCCCCCCAGCACCACACACACACACAGAACACACACACACATTCAAGTATGGGGGAGGACCAAGTCAACACAACCAATGACAGATATCCAGCAGCAGGTGACAGAAATAACAAACAATTGTCTAAATGTACTACGAGACATCCCCACCCACCTGACCAGGTCCTGCATGCTCAGTGGAGATCAACAGCAAAACTGAGGCCATGTACACCAAACGTACACATCCCTGATTGCAGCTGCACACAACATACCACACTTAGTAGTTGCATGTCCTTACCTACCGATGCCCCACACCACACCACAACTGGTACTGTGCCGTTATTCAGTATAAATGCTGAAGGTGCATGATGACAGTTGTATAAAGGTTTTAACACTAGTGAGTATACATTAATTAAGAGAAGCACATAAATTAACTACAAGACACTAGCATGCTCAAGATAAAAGTAGTGATACATTTAGTAGGTGATTTACTAGTAGTACATTTACTGCAACGGTTTACTCAACATAGAGAGGCTGATATAAACGTATGGAAAAGCATTGCCTGTTCAACGCTGTGAAATTGCATGCCAGTATCAGATGCATCTTACTGATGAAGGTGTATTGCTGATGTACATACATAGACCTTCAGTGTGTTTCAATGCTAAAGATGCAGTAAGTATTCTTTGTAAGAAACATTGTAATTGCATGGATCAGGCCAAGCAACTTCTAAATATCATAGCACTACTGAGCCAACAATGATGTACCTGTATCGGAGATGTATATAGGATAGATTTTCCTGTAGGCACTTACTGAGTATGTTGTACCTGATAAAGACAATCTCATTGCATCTGTGATGACTAACTTATTCAAATAGTAATACATTTACTATTGTTGCAATGAGTGATCTATGCCACTTATGGACACAGTGTGATTTTTTTTTTAACAGTTGTTTCATACTCAGGCTGTATGCCTACTGTTTGGGTTTGCCACACTTCTGTCACTGATGCTATCAAAGTGATAACTATGTTAATTGTGGTACAACAGGAATCAAGTAGGTATGGTGTAGATATAAACAGAATGTCTTTTAGTATTGATTTAACTCACAATGGGGTAAGTGTACTAGGACAGCAGGGGTTATCCTCTATCACTGACTCTGTCAGTTATAATCACACTAGGGTTTTGATGACTGTAATGATCTGGTTACACTGTTGATCTTCATGAGTTCATATTCACAGCCATTCTCCAGTAACTAGACAGTGTATGGTGTAACTGGGTGGGACACTGTGTTGCAAAGCTGCTGCAGTGCCTAGCAGAGGAGAGTATCTACTCATAAAGACAATTAAGCAATAAGGCATGACCAACAGTTATGTTAAATGGTCTGTTAATCACCCTGTAGGGGTTTAATGTTGAATGAGGCATAGCGAGTGCCACATGTCGCTAGACAGTGATAAACTGACCATTAACATAATACCTGGGAGTGGCTTATTGCTATCATAATAAAACTGTTTTTAAACAACATTAAACCATGTTCATCATATGGTTAGGCTCCACATGTATGTTAATAAAACTAAACATAAAGGCTGTTACAATGTTTACAGTCAATTAGAAAGCTGCATTTCTCAAACCCTTGTTATAATCAGAGATATTATACCTGTACAACTCCTTGGTTTTGCTGAACTCTGTTGCTCAGGTGGCCCACCACAAGTGGTGTGGTCTGGTGTGGGGCATCGGTGGGTAAGGCCATGCAACTACTAAGTGTGCGTTGCGTGCAGCTGCAATCAGGGATGTTCGTTTGGTGTACATGGCCTCAGTTTTGCTGTTGATCTCCACTGAGCATGCAGTACCTGGTCAGGTGGGTGGGGATGTCTCGTAGTACATTTAGACGATTGTTTGTTATTTCTGTCACCTGCTGCTGGAGGTCTGTCATTGGTTGTGTTGACTTGGTCCTCCCCCATACTTGAATGTGTGTGTGTGTGTGTGTGTGTATGTGGTGCTGGGGGGGTGAATTCGGAGTTAGGGTTTTCAACCCTAACAGCAAATTTCCTCACTTTTGTCGCTGTGGAACAACCCTAACTAATGCATTAAACGGAGTTTTTTTGCCTCTCATATAGTGATAGTTAAGGTAAACATATAGAGTGAGACATCTAAGAATGTATCTGAAACTTTCGCTTTCTAAATGTATACAGTTATAGCACATACATCCCACACAGTCAGTAGCTGTGTAACAAGGTGTCAAATGTTTATAACAACAGTACGTAGTAAACATTTGCTTTTGACATAACATCACTGTGTTGTGTATTATTCCATCCAGAAAGCAGGGTGTCCTCTGTTTTTTCTTGGTTGCCTAACAGTTTACTTTCAGGAGAAAAACGAACTTTGGAAGATATCATACTGAGGATTCTGGGAACAGCAAGCATAGGAGAGGGATCGGATTTCGAAATTTTGGGATTTCTTTGTGCATCAACCTTTGAGAAGAGCGCTAACTACCCATGTGTTGAGACTCGGAGTGCTGTAAGAAGGTGCTTCTATAATCACCTTTACCAGGTGAGTAAACTACCATTTCCCTTGCAGAGAATTTCATTGAATCCTTAAGTAGCGTTTTTGCAACAAAAATCCTATCGGGAGGGTCAGGTATTCCCCCAATATAGGACAACCTTACTGCGTTATGTCTTTTAGCAGGTAATATAGGCAATTTATTTTGGTGCATCTTTATTAATAAGATTAAGAGGCCTCTGTGGTGGTTGAGCAGTACCTGTGGATGTCCCCCATTCTGTTGAGAATCAGAAATTAGTCTTTTCAGGCAAATTTAACACGGGATGCTATGTGAGTTCAAAATCTGACTGCACCTGAAGATTAAAATCACTGCCTTGCACAGATTTATTTTTCATGTCATTAGTCGGCATTTGTATTGGGGATTTACCCGAAATCCCCTGACCTGTATTGTCGTCTTTTTCCCATCCAGAGTCTCTGAGTGCTTGCTCTACTGACCAGGGTTGTTCTTTGTTTGTGGTTTCCCTGTAGCACGTCTTAGGCCAGGTTCTGTGGTACCTGACAGTGCCATTCCTGCCACAATAGCTTCAGGGTGTTGCTGCAACTCTTTCTCAGTGTTCTCAACAGATTCTGCCCAGTTTGTGGCTAGATCCTTTGATGATTATGCATCATCTACTCTCAGCTGTTTTTCTTTGACAGGCTGAATGCCGTTGTCAGTTCGTATGTCTCTCAATTTCTTTCTGAGCTGCAATTTTTAAGCAAGTAAAGTTTCTCCTCTGATTCAAGCTGTTTTAGTATTTCTGCTTCTGCTGGCTGTACATTATCTGAAATGTCAACATTATCGGGCTGAGTTTCACTCATTTCACTTACTTCTGAAGAGTTTTCTGCCAGCAGCTCTGGAAATGATGTGTCCATTAAAGGTGCTTGCAAAACGATATTTGGGTCAGCAAAAGGTGTCTCCGATGTCGGATTCGAGTTTTCTGCCTCCATCAAACTAGAACATCTTTTGCTGTGCATTGATACTGTTACCTGAGACCTCCTGCAACAGCTTAACCACGCTGCTTAAAACGCTTTTAAAAAGGGAGCCTCTAAAAATATAACAAACATCTTCTGCAGCTTTTTTAAGCCTTTTTAAAGGCTAAATCTTAATTTAAGAGCTGCAACAGTAGGCGATAAACCGAAGTTCATAGAACTAACTTCCGGTTCACGACCTTTGCCAAAAATCGCATTAGCGAGCCGGCAGCAACCAGAAACATCTTTTGCTGTGCATTGATACTGTGACTCACTTTCTTTAACTGCCTGATATACCTTTCAATTACATATTGAGTGTTACATTGTATTTGATAGACTGTATGGGAGTTCATTGTGGTATTTCCTGATTTAAGCCTCTAAGCAGTCTGGTATATTGGAGGATCAAAAGGGCTGTTACCTGAGACCTCCTGCAACAGCTTAACCACGCTGCTTAAAACGCTTTTAAAAAGGGAGCCTCTAAAAATATAACAAACATCTTCTGCAGCTTTTTTAAGCCTTTTTAAAGGCTAAATCTTAATTTAAGAGCTGCAAACAGTAGCGCGAAACTGCAAGTCGCGTTAGAACGAACTTCTGGTTTTACACACTACAAAACTTCGCGATTAGCTAAGCGGCGAGCGGCAAGGGCCGCACGCAGACGCCGTGGTTCACCGTGTCAACGGGCAAACAGGCACAGGACCATGTCATAAATCAACTATCAAGGTAATTACTACAATATAAGGCTTTAGTTACATATACTAAAATAGTTTAAATCATGAAGAAAGCAAACAAAATGTGTATATCCTGTTCAATGTATACAACAGGTAAACAAATGCCCAATTTTGTCTGTGAGAGGTGCATTCTGGTACAAACTCTACAGGAAGAAATCTCAAGATTACAGCCTAAAGATAACCTTAGTCCAGAAATTAAAGCGCTAGAAGATTATATAGATCAAATGTCAATACGTTGAAAACTAATACATCCATCATAAAAACGCTGATAACTCACTTCCCCAAAATGTACACCTAAAGGAGGACCCTACAACAAGTCTAATAGAACAACCAGTTACATTTTCAACTCCTATAACACATACAGTAGAAAACGACTGGACAAATTTTCATCACAAAACATACACAAAAAAAAAATCTTTTGAAAAGAAGGACGAACTTCCATTACATAATTCCTTTGAAATACTGGCAAACCAAACAGACAAAGACAACAAGGTTCTGATAAACAGAGATTACACACAACATAATGAAGATAAACTAAACATTCTGATGTCGATCAAAAACGACACCAATTTAGATAGACATTCCAATACGCCCAAGGAACAATTAACAAATTTCTTGATGTATTGCCATTAACTGTTCCACACACAAAAGACAAGTAGTTGTTTAAGGAGATTCTATCATAAAATATCTAGATAGAACAGTATGTAACTCAGACAAAGAAAACAGAATGTGCTCTAGTTTTAGGGGAGCAAAGTTGCCGATATTACATCAATGGCAAAACAATACTATCTACTACTGGTAAAATCCACTAGTAATCATTCACGAGGGACAAATGATATTAAGGCATCACATCTGTTAAAAATCAAACAAGATTTTGTTGCATTAAACAACATATTATTCGATCTTGATGTACTGTCTGTATTTTCCAAATACTTCCCATTCCAAGAGCCACCGGATATATTAGCTCTAAAATAAAAATCTGAATGAATGGCTTCGTAAATGGTGTTACAAGGAAGGCATAAAATATCTAACACATTGGGAAGAATTCGAAGAAAGACCTGCACTGTATTGCTGGGATGGATGGCACCTGAGCAGGAAGGGTAGTAACATTCTGGGTCAAAAAATAACATCATACATTGACTCTCATTTAAACTAAAAAATAAGGGGGAGACTGGGAATACTTCCCAGCCTCTTATTAAAAACAAAGGTGTAACATAAACTTTACAGTAAATATCCTTACTTTAAACGCAAGGTCAGTGAACATTGCCAAATATGCAGAACTAGAAATTTTAATAAAAACTTTAGATCTAGCAGTAGTTGCAATAACAGAAACATGGGGCAATATAGATAGGGAATGGATGGCGGAACTCTCTGGTTATAAACACTATTTCAGACATAGACAAAACTTAAAAAAAGGAGGAGGAGTGAGTCTTTATATAAGAAATGACATACATTCTTATGGGGCAGAAATTAACCTATTAAACGGAAAGTGTATGGGCTATATTCAGCCAACAAACACTGATAAATTACTTATAGGAGTATGTTACAGGCCACCTTCATCTGACCTCATAAACTACCAAAATTTGACTGAAGAAATAACACAAATGGCAAATAAAGATTCTGTACTTATGGGCTACTTTTAACCTACCTACTATAAACTGGGATACTTCACAGGAACAAATCAACATGAAGAACACCTCACCACAGCCATTATAAACCTTGGCTTAAAACAAATCATAAAAAACCCACTAGGGGAGACAATGTTCTTGACTTAGTAATAACAAATCTAGAAACTCCTATACACAATATTAAAGTCTCAGCACCTTTAGGAAATAGCGATCACATGTCCATAACCTTTGCAATTAAATTTCTTCTCCAACCAAAAAAATAACATTAAAATAAAATAATATCATAAAGCTAACTTTGACTATATTAACCATTCTATAGACAAGTTAACTGGGAAAAACATTTTTCCTTTAAATACTAATGAAGCATGGGATTTTCTAAAAATAAATAACACACCTAGAAACAAAATACATACCTGTAAAAATAAGTAAATAATAAGGAAAGATTCCACTGTGGTTTAATAAAAATATCAAAACATTAATTAAAAAAAAAAAACTGTTTAGAAAAAATAAAAAAGCCCCTAAAACTCTACCAATTCAATCTTGACAAACTACAAGAAAATACTTAAAAACTAAAAAAATTATTATTGCAAAACGTGAACTTTGAATTTAAAATAGCACATACTAAAGACTGTCAAAAATCTTTATATTCATACCTTAATACAAAAGGGTTGTAATAAGACAATTGGACCACTTGTATAGCATGAAAAGGAATCGCCATTTATGCAGTGTTCATTTATACTTTCCCTTCTAGCGTTTGTCTCTTTAGTTTTGCCTTCCTTTTGAGGGCCTCTCATATTTTCCTGCTCTTCTGTATCTGTCGATATTTCAGGTATAGAGAAGCTATTGAAGATGCATCTGAATCCTCATCGTACTATCCTGTTGTAGTATATCAAATATATTGTAATAGGTAGCAGGCAGATCTAGTGGATATCTTAGTTACAGAAGCTCGTGCCCTTTGTTTTGGTGTATACTGTACTTCGGTTGTGCACATGGTGGGGGATTAGTGTGTCCAGTCGACGTTGAAGGTTCTTCTTCTACCTGACTTGAAAAGGGGCCTATACCATTTTTCAGCGGTGCTACCTGTTGAAATTGTGCAACCTGCTGCCTCCTGCTGCCTCTGTTCAGTAACTACCTGCATTTGTTCACCCTCTGTGTGTGTCAGAGCAGTATCAATGCCTGGTGGGGATTGTGAAGTGCTTTCTGTAGATGACTGTGTCTTGTGCGTACCTAATTTGTTTTTTTGTGTCAAAGTAATTAATAATCTCTGCTCCTCACCATCCGCAGGAGGTTATGTGCAGCCCACTGACAATTTTTGAATGTGTGCCCTACCTCCTCACAAACATTACATTTGCACTCATTTTGTGCATTGTGAACCCTGATACTGATTCCCCCACAGACATTACATCTTAAGGCATCACAAATATTACTTAAATGTGCACCTGAACCACACTTGTAGCAGGTTTTAGGCTGCCCTGGATAAAAAATATTCTAATCCCATCCTAAAAAGAAAAGGTTAGGTAAAGTATTTACTCCCAAATCAGTAGATTTTAACGTAACTTTAACTTTCCCCCCCGTCCAAATATTTTCAGTGTCCAGTATAGCTTCTGGTTCCTCAATTATAGTACATCTCTATCACCTTCAGTGAGTCAAATGGTGAACCTTCACTTCCTCATTTGGAATAGTACTGTCACAGTTTTATGTGCAGCTTTGTTAGAGGATAGCAAAAAATAGGCTTCCATAATTTTGTTTCTTCAGGGAATTATATCTGGTCCAAAACCTTTCCAATCCACTAAAAGTTTTGAAGCTGACATCAAATGTGGTTTCACTAGAGATGTGAATTAAAGTGTATATTATCTATCGCACCTTCTTACAGCACTCAGAGTCTTAACACATGGGTAGTTAGCGCTCTTCTCATAGGCTGATGCACAAAGGAATCCCAAAATTTCGAAATCTGAGCCCTCTCCTGTCCTTGCTGTTCCCAGAATCCTCAGTTTTTTCTTTGTGCATCTTCCCAGGCTGGTCACGTTTTCATCTGGCTCTGTGCCAAGCCCTAAGGTAAGCTTAATATTTCTCATTTTTTTACAGTTGTAATTGAAATCCCAGAGTGCCTGTTAAGGCATACAGTTATCCTTACAGGTCCCTTTCAGTAAAGAGACCACTAAACCTGTTGAATTTACAAAACTAGGCTCTGTTAGACACAGCAGTCTCCGAGGCACAGGGCCTAGAAGTAGCCAGAGTTTTACTGTTATTGCTTGCTCCTGTGTTTGTTTTTTAAAAACAGAAAAAGAATCCATAGTCATGGCTATACAGTAATCCTCCCCCTCAGTTCACCTTGTTCAACTGAGGAGGGGAAGGTAGTGCACTTGTTCGCAAAGTAGCCGGAGCCCCCCCCCCCTTTGTCGGCTTATCTCGTTCAGCCGACAAGGTTTGAAGGCTGCCTGCATTGCCGTGGGGTGCTCAATTGCAGAGTAGTGGTTTACCTTGTTCAACGCTGACGCCTCTCGAACCTTCGAACTACTGAAAGGTGCTTTTGTGCCGGAAGTCGCGGTTCACCTTCTTCAACGCGGACCGCCTCTCGAACCTTCCAACTATGAAAAAGCATTTTGTAGTGCCTGAGTGCAGAATTGCAGCTGTTTCGGCAAAGCATAAGGAGGGGCTCACCTGACGTTCAGAGGAGCCCTCTGGATCTCCTCGTGCTCCGACTGCAGGATCTGCTTCTCCGGAGTCCCTGGTAATCCCTCAGAAGCTCCCCGATGCGTCTCCCGAGCTCCCCTGCCTTTCCCATCCCCATCTTTGCCGGAAGCATCGCAAGATTTCCTCCCAAAATCTCGCGCCTTCAAGAGGGAGTTTTAGGGAAGGAAGACATTCTCAAAATGTTTGCGCCGTCCTCCCCATTTCAAAATGGTGCCCGCAATTGGCCACACTCCTCTTAAAGGCACAGTGACACCTACTGTTGACTACACAGTACAAAGCCAATTTTAAAGGCAAATAACCCACAGGTTAACTAGTGGACACTATTAAAGGGCCAGATATCCGCATTTTATGAGAGTTTTGCCTGTCTTTTCGTCTGCTCACTCCATAAATTAATAAGGGGCTGGTATTTAAAGAACTAAGGTGTATGTTACCCCCAGTGTTCTTAAAGGGCCCACCAAGGGGAACAAAGTCACTTTTTCTGTATTTGATCAGTTGACTATGACTTTTAGCCACACATCCCCTGAACATATCCAATAACTTTATGTTTTCCAGAACCATGTCCACCATAAGGCGATTGTTAGAAAGTGCCCCAACATCTTACTCACCTCGGACGAGGAGAACTATGCCTTCTATGCATGGTGGACTCTGAGCTAGGGAGTTCACCCACAACTCGGCCTCCACAGGCAGATCCCTAAGCGATAGCGTATCGCGCCCGCTTCCCAAGGCGTGCGTGCTGCAATTATTCCAAAAACTCCTGGATAGAATCGACTCCTGGGAACAAACAAAGACCCAGGTCACCCAGCAACACCTCCTTCCTAAGTGACCCAGGCGAACCTACCTCATATGCTTGCAGAGGTGTCAGAAGATGAGCACTCTGCGAAGGAGGAAGGAACAAAAGTAGGATATGGCTGCATGTCTGTGCCCCTTTGAAGCCATTCCGAACTCATTAGAGTAGTATGTCAACGCTCAGAATGGATGAGCCGATTGGAACAGCCGGACAACAGATTGGATCCCTGGTTGGGAGAGGAAGCAATCCTCTGCTTTCTTCCCAGTATGCCAAGCATTAGAGAGCATACTAGCCAAGGAATGGGATGCACCAGATCCCATTAAGACTAGGGAGAAGGGGACCTTCGAGAGACGGTACCCACTTCCAGCGGACAGAGAGAAACTCTGGGCAACTGCCCCCCGAGTGGATGCAGAGGTCGTGTCCCTTAGCAACAAGACCGTTTTGCCCTCGGAATCAGCCTCTGCCATAAAAGACCCTATTGATAGAAAGGTCGATGAATTTGTGAGAAAGGTTCATGATATGATGATCATGAACATGAGAGCATCCATGGCCGCCACTTATTCAGCAAGGGCCGTACTCAGATGGCTAGAGGCAGTCCAACTTGACGTCCCCGAAACCAGTGCCCATGGAGCCACCATGGACTATGCCATCCAAGCAATGAAATACTTAGCCGATGCCGTGATCGACTGCTTTAAGATGGCATCCAGGTCAGCAGCTTCCATCAATAGAGCCAGGAAACAGGTATGGTTGAAGCTGTGGAATGCAGATCAAGAGTTCAAGTCTAGGGTTATGAAACTGCAATTCTCTGGAGACAAGGTGTTCGGACCCAGAATAGAGGAGTTCACAGTAAAGAAAGGGGATGACAGGGATCAAGGAGGGCGAGCCACTCTACCGTCTTTTCAAAACAATAAATTCCGACATTTCTCAGGCAGATCCAAAAGGGGGCAAGGCCACCAGGGACAGGATAGACTTTCCTTTGGATTCAAACCAAATTTTTTCAGCAACAGACAGAACGTTCAAGGCAACAGGGGCAGAGGCTCCCACTTCAATGAGAAGCAAGGGTTCAGGACAGCCAAATCAAACAGAGGATTCCGCCAATGAAAATCCGCCGGTCCAGGGCAAAACGGATGCATTGGGAGGAAGACTACAGCAGTTCACAACCACCTGGACCAAATCAATCAGCGACGAATGGGTCAGGGAGATCATCTCACAGGGCTATGCCATAGAATTCAACTCAGTCCCAAGAAGGGACAGATATATAGAGTCTCACGTTTCCAGGGACAAAGCGACCTCGCAGCAAGTACGGACCATCCTTCACCAACTGCTACACAGCAGAGCCATAAAGCCCGTCCTAATTCAAGAGAGATTCTCAGGCATCTACTCTGTATTCTTTCTAGTCCCCAAAGAGCAGGAGACCTCAGACCCATCCTGGACCTAATATTTGTGAACAACTTTGTCCGGTACCAGAGGTTCAAAATGGAAACCCCAAGATCCACCATCGCAGCGATATGCAAGGGAGATGTCTTAACCTCAATAGACCTGAAGGATGCCTATCTACACATACCTATCAGAGCTTCCCACCAAAGGTTCCTCCGATTCAGCATTCTGGGATACCACTTCTAATACCAATACCTGCCATTCAGATTGGCGTCGGCCCCGTGACTGTTCACCAAGGTAATGGCACTCCTGGCGGCAATATTACGCATGGAGGGCATTCATGTGATCCCATACCTGGACGACTGGTTGATACAGGGGAGAACAGTGCAACAGTCAAGGACAGCAACACGTAGAGCTCAACAGTTACTGACCGAACACGGATGGCTCATCAACAAAGCAAAGAGCCACCTGACTCCGACCACAGTATTAGACCACTTGGGGGCAACGTTCAACACAGTGACTGGCACAGTAAGACCATCTCAGACACACATCCGCATGTTAACAGCGCACTGCCAGACAGTTATGCAGAAGAAGTCAACAACCATTTGGCACCTCATGCAGCTACTGGGGGTAATGGCAGCATGCATAGAACTACACGACTGGGCCAGATTACACATGAGACAGTTACGACTACTCCTAGACAACTGGAATTACAGTCAACAGAATTACAGTCAGAGAGTAACTATTCCACTGGCAGTGCGGAAATCTCTACGTTGGTGGGCAGACCCACACACCTTCTCACAAGGGGCACAATTGGAGAGAGATACAACAAGAACCCTCGAAACAGACGCAAGCCTGCTAGGCTGGGGTGCTGTTCTGGACAGATAGTCCATCCAAGGGAAATGGTCAAACAGGGAGGCAAAACTCCCAATCAACATACTAGAGACAAGAGCCATCCGGCTGGCCCTCATACATTTCAAAGGTCAACTCCAAAGACACCACGTAAAAGTGCACACCGACAGCCGAGTAGCGATGGCATACATCAACAAACAGGGAGGAAGAAGAAGCAGAGCCATGGCTCAAGAGAGCGAGACATACTACTGCGATGGGCAGAAAAGAACCTACTCAGTCTCACAGCAGTCCACCTAGCAGGCAACCTAAACACAAGGAAGATTGGCTGAGCGAGCCAGCGCTACAACAGGGGAATGGCAACTTCATCCAGAAATTTTCCACGAACTCCAGAAAAATGGGGCCCCTTCGACGCCGACCTCATGGCCTCAGCGACCAACACCAACTCCCGAACTATATGTCAGATTCAAAGACAAAGAGAGCAATAGGGGTGGATGCCATATCGACCCGATGGACATTCAGAAAGGCGTATGTATTTCCGCCAATAGCCATGCTAC